>CALYKY020000008.1:0-15029 GCA_944739405.2 Euclidia mi | reverse complement strand
AAACATAGACAAGAGGAGTAATTAAAGATATTATTTTTAAACGTTGAGTGAAAGTAATCGGGAACGGATCACGCGAGCGGCAGATCCGCGTTCTAAATTTAAAATCTCCCGCCAATCGACCTACATTGGCGCGCTTTGCCGAGGGACGGACACTTTGACACTTTTTATAGTGCAACGAACTCCGGAAACGCTTTTATAAATCCTAGTCGCGCATTCTTTCCATAAATAGGGCCGATTTCTCAATCTGATATAAGGAAGATCGGCATTGTATAGATTAATTTTAAATAAGCACATTTCATTGCACAGTGCACCTGCACACTACAGGAACTTTTGAATGCTACTGAAAATGCCATACTCGTAGCTAAGTTCTGGGCTGACACAATTTAGATTGCCATCGACACTCTAAGAAGAAGATTGTTTTTTAACCTATACTGTGATTTGATATGCTGTGCAAAATCTGCCTAACCTGCACCTGTCTACGCGTATGCATATACCCAGATGCTCTTATTACATAAACTGACACCAAAGTGAAACGGAGCTTTTACAGTTCACGCGCTAGCTTCTAAGTCTACCTAGGGCCTAGGATTTCTGTAGGGGGAGGGGGAGGCAAAAAATACTGCTACCCAGAGCTGAGGGTATTGGACTCAAACCTGTAGTGCCCCCTGTACATACTAAATTGCTAATTCATCATCATCATCATCATCAGCCTTTAACAGTCCACTGCTGGACTAGGCCTCTCCTTTGAAAGGAGGAATTAGCCTACTATACCACGCTGGACAAACGAGTTGTGACGTCGTGCCTCGGCGCTTGCGAGCCTCGCTAAGCCGTATACAGACTTTGCGAGGCATGCGCTACGAACGGCGCACAGCGCATGCCTCGCAAGGTGTGTACCTTTATATCCGTGGCGAGGCATGTGCTACACATGCCTCGCCACGAATATAAAGGTACACACCTTGCGAGGCATGCGCTGTGCGCCGTGCGCAGCGCATGCCTCGCAATGTCTGTATCCACCTCTACGAGTGACGCACTGCAGTGGGGAGCCCTCTCCCACTTGCCGGCCCTATACGAGGGTCAAACTGAAAGTTCTTAGAAAATCAAAAACTGATTACATTAGCCAGTTATTAGTTTTATTATATCTTTTCAAAATATTGTCCATTGACGTCAATACACCGCTGCATGCGATGGAACCACTGGGAAAAGCACTTTGCCCACTCGTCCTTAGGGGTCTCTTCAATGGCATCGCGATACGCAGCCACCGCTTCTTCAGCATTCATAAACCGCTTTTCTTTAAGTTTTTCTTTAATTTTTGGAAATAAATAAAAATCACAAGGCGCGAGGTCGGGGCTATACGGCGGGTGACCCAGTAATTCAACGTTTGATGTCGCCAAATAGTCGATCGTTCGCTTGGCGGTGTGCGACGAGGCGTTGTCGTGGTGAAGGAGGATCCTACTGCGAGGTCGTTTCTCTCGAACTTTTTCCAAGACAAGTGGCAAACAATTGGTAGTGTACCATTCTGCAGAAACTGTTTTTTGATCCTCTAACACAATTGTTGCGAAATGACCTATCCTTCCAAAGAACGAGGCCACCATTTTTTTTCCCGCACTTCGATCTCTCTTCACTTTAGTTGGCAACTCCTCGAAAGGAAACACCCACTGAGCAGATTGTCTTTTGGTTTCAGGATCATAACAGTAAATCCAGCTTTCGTCACCTGTTAGTATGTCGAACACAGCATTTGAGTCACCTCCGTTAAATCTTTCAATCATTTTACGGCACCAATCCACACGATGGAGTTTTTGAGCCTTAGTCAAATTATGAGGTATCCACCGGGCGCAAAGCTTCCTGACCGCTAAATGTTCGTGGAGGATTTTGTGCACTTGACTCATACCGATGCCTAAGCTTGTCCGAATCTGCTGATAGGTCACTCTTTTGTCAGTCTCTATAATACGCCGCACAACACAGATGTTATTTTCAGTCGTCGCCGTAGAAGGCCGTCCCTCACGTACATCATCAGTGAGATTAGTGCGACCACGTTTAAACTCATTAAACCAGTTGTAAACAGTCGCACGAGATGGGGCTTCATCGTGAAAGGCCAATCGTAGTCTATCATAACTTTCTTGTTGACTTAAATGACATCGAAAGTCATAAAAAATCATTGCACGAAAATTTTCTCGTGTTAAATTCATGTTGACGTGACACAGACAATTTTCAATTTGCCGCCAAATCGTAAAACAAATGACAAATGAATGAAATATATACTCAGTAATATTGGCAAAGAGTTCTATTTTCAAATTTTAGAATATTTTTTTTATTATATTGTTTATAAGTGGCCAGTTCTAAGAACTTTCAGTTTGACCCTCGTATATACCGGCAACACACGTGGTTGGCCCTTTTCTGCTTGGAGACAACACGACAAAGCTGAGTACCCATCCGAAGACCTGTGGAGTGCCAACCTACCACCCATGCCCTGGATAATTGTCTAGTCGGTTAATCTCAAGTGTCAGTTCTTTTGTGTAATTAAAACCATTGTGAATCTGGAATATAACGCGAGTTTAATCCTTCCTGGTGATATTTTTTTATTTATTTCACGTAAGACAACCTAATTATCTCTCTTTAATTGCTCGGCGAGTGATCGACCCCGGCTATCCCGGGAAATCAATCACTCGTGCGACAGAGTTGGTATAGGGTTTTTATCAAGTTTTCCTTCTCTTACAGTGCTGTTCTCTGCATAATATGCTCCCTCTGTCGGCTCTTACGACACCCATGGGATGATATGGGGTGGTGATATTCCGTATTCTTAATCCGTCACCACACGGACGTTATTTATTGCTATTAATATTATTAATTGCTAATTATTGCTTGCTAAACGGTGAAGGAAAACATCGTGAGGAAACCTGCATGTCTGACAGTTGTACCTACTCAAAAGACTTGAAACCTGTCGAACGGTTCTTGGCCTGCATAGTGGACTATGGCCTTACCTACCCTTCGTGAGTGGCCTGGGCCACACTGAGTAAAATTTTACGTAAAAACGAACATTATATCAACCTACTTAGTGTTCATAATGTATACACACACTAAACTTGAGAACCTAGTTTTGTATTAAATTCAAATACCTTAGCTTCAACTTATACTCGGTTCTGCCTTGTGTAATTAAATAAATACCTAAAGACACACTCGAAACAAACAAACTGTAGAACACACAGTGTTGTCTCGTGTGGGGATCGAACCCACAACCCTCAGTCCAGTACTAAAAGGCGGGACTTCTCAAACTACTTCGCCACACGATTATTCATGTCCTTCTTGCGTCGTATTCCTCACTGCTGAGGGTCGTGACCTCCGTTCTTCATCACTTTCTCACGAATGATTTACCTCCATCTAATCCTGTCTCTGGCGGTGTGAAGTGCGTCGTGGACTGTGGAATCAAGAGTGGTGCGGATCTGGTCGGACCAGCGTATTGGGCTGCGTCCACGAGGACTTTTCCCCTCTACTTTACCGGTCACAATGAACTTCTCAAGACTACCACCGTCTTTTCTTGCAATGTGACCGAAGTATTCTAGAATTTTGCGTATTTTTCATGTAGTTTTATTCAAAACTTTAGCCGAGGCTACTTTTTATCCGCGATTAAAGGGGGCCGAATGTGTTATTCTGGTGTCTATTGAAAAAAACTTTATTACTGGAAACTTTTATCTATCCATACAGTGGTTTTTGCGTTAAAGAGTGACAAATATCCATACCACAAAAACTTTCACATTTCTAATACCTAGTAGGTATCTACCTAGAAATATTTTCTAGAACCTCCTACAAGATGATTGATGTAAACAGTAGTGTCCTTCTGTTAAAGTGCTACTCACATAATAAGCAGTTATAACGACAGACATAATGTCACACTCGTTATCGTAACTGCTATATGGTGATTTAAAATTTCCATAGTCACTCCATGCGTTAGGTTATCCAAGTTGCTTCAAGGGCATCTGAATGAGTAAAAGGAAAGCGATATTGAAAGTACAGTGTCTTCAGATTTTTGTTATGATATTGTGCATTTCAAATTCGTAGTCTTAAAAATACTAGTTCCTGCCTGCGGCTTTGACCGCATGGTTTTCTATTAGGTATAGCATGTGTTATATTTTAACTTGGGTGCATAGGGTTCCCACCAAGAACTTAGGGTCCCAAGCCAACCTCGCCTACAAGTGGTGCACCTGCCGATCAACGGACGAGGCTCTGGCAAACAAAATATCCCGATAAGTGGCAATAGGCTCGCCACCTATTACGTGGGATCAAAAAAGGATATTATCACGCTGCTGAAGGAGACTGATCCTGACGACGTGCCGACGTTTGTGGCGAGGGACTTGAACAAGTTGCCTCCCGTCACTTTCGACCACGTCGATGTCACAAGCCTTCTGAAGGACATTGTGTTTCTGAAGGCAAGTTTAGCGGATGTACATAAGAAGCTACAGGCATCCCAAGACACCGTTGCACTCTTGCGCACGGAGGTGGACGACCTACACAAGGTTGTCAATTTAACTGGGTCACCGGCGCGTAGTAACGTCAACACGCGCCGAGGTGCATGCGTCGACACATCGGTCGCAAGTTTCGCGTCAGCAGTTTTGTCGCCGCGGAATGTTGTGACTGCTGAGTGCGCTACACAAGCGCCCCGCAGCCCTGCCCCTGACCCCGCGGCGCCTCCGTGTATCGCCGCGCGACCTAAGCGAAAAGAGGCTCAGCAAGTAACTGCGAGCACCCCCGTTGCTTCCACGCTGAAGTCCATGCCGGAAACGGCAAGGAACCGCGACGAGGAGGCAGATGATGGTTTTATGACGGTGCAGAGGAGGAAGCGTCGTCAGAAAACCAACAAGAACTGCTGCGGTACGGCTCCTGTGGAGTCTGGTGCAAATGTACGCGCTGCCGCACCGAACACACCCGTCTATGTCTCTCGCCTGCACTACACCACTAAGGCGGAGGACATCGCGGAGTACGTGCGCCAGAAGTCGAAGTACATGCCGAGAGTGCAGCTGTTGGAGTCGCGACGCAACGTCAACTTCAAGGCGTTTGTGGTGCGGGTCCCGACGTGCTATCTGCATGTTATTATGAAGGAGGACTTTTGGCCGAAGGGTGTGGTGTTCCGTCGCTTCCGCGGACAAGTGCCACACGAACGCACAACAACAACGTGCAAGTGAAGCAATACTAACATAGTTTATAAGTATATTTATACTAACAACCACTGTATGTATGTTAGACTGTAAGGTATTTATCTATGCGTCTATGCCACGCGAAATAAAAGGATTTATTATTTATTATTATTATTATTATTAAAACACTGGCGAAAAGTGGGCGTTTAATATGCCTCTGTCTACCCCTTCGGGGTAACAGGCGTGAGTCTATGTATGTGTGTGTATGTATATTTTAACTTATAAGCTATACTTACTACCTCAACTTATTCAATAAGCTATTTGTGTGTGAAAGAGTACCTAACAAACATCATACACCACTACAACATAACAACCATTACCGTTTTAATTTTATTTTAGAAGCAACACCAAAGGTATGAGAAAAGGTATAGAGGACCGGGATGAGGGAGAAGGAAATGGGGATAGGGTCTCCGGCACTCTCACTTACCGATCGAAACGCAACAGAATACGCCGATATTCTGCGAGAGGGTAGTACTTCCCCGGTCGAGTCAGCGCATTTATGCTGAAAACAGCGGCGGCTCTACCTTTAAAAACTTACCTATATACTATGCACAATGTACCTAATTAAATATGTACCTTTTTTTTCTGGAGTAATCCTCTTGGACATCCTCTGCGCGGGGATCGCTAGAGTGGTGTGCCGGATTTCTAGCGGCTAAACCTCCACTGTGTTCCACTTTTGCTTATGGCCGGAGGGCGTGGGATCAATCAAGCATTCACCGCACCCCCGACAAGCTCTGACCCATGTCTATGGACAACGGGTCCCTATGCACCGAGTGGTCTTCTTAAGAGACAAGCGCGAACACAACGCCGCCATCTCGGGCCTAGCACTGATCGGGTAACGGACTTCCCCAAGCCGTCAACCCGCAGACCATGATTCAAGGAGGGCGGAGATCTAATTGAGCTCCCCTTCCACGTCCATATTGTCGACCGCGAGAGCGAAGAGAAAATGCTCTTTTCACCTCAGCAGCTCAAACATGCCGCTTTTTCTGCGAGACAACAGTGAACAAAACGCGATTTTGATTCGAGCGTGAGTAAAAGTAGCTTTTTAATTTTTCAATCTTCAGTGTCACGAATTGACATTGTTCAGCCATAAATTTGAAACATTCGAATTTTCTGTGCTCAGTCTCTTTCACATGCATATAAAAAGTGAGTGAAAAAACAAACCCCTTCGAATTCGAAATTCGGTTTTGGAATTCGACCTCAAAGAAAACACCTTTGGAAACGCAAATAAAAAAAGATATTTGTAATAAAGAAATTAACTTATACGTTATTGTTTATATGTTTAATTTATTATTGGATTTTAATAAAAATAAGTCTAATTAATAGTATAAAATTAGTATTTAACCAATAAGTACATTTTTATTTGGAATTACAACAGTGAACATTTGAAAAATAAGCATCAGTAACGCGCCTTCATCTGAGGGGACGCGGTATTAAAACGCGATTTAAAAAAGTAGCGGGAATAAAAATTTCGCTAATGTTGATATATTATCTATGGCTAATACAGTATAGCGTAACGTGATAAATTATATTAATATATAAAATAATCTAAAAAGATGAGTGAAACTAGCGATGATGACTGTACTTTAACACCAGAAGAGTTAAATCAACAAGTGATTAATGCAGAATTCAATCTATTCCTGTGCATTTCTATGTTTCCTAAGTAATAGGTATGTGTTCTCACTGCTGTGGTGAAAAGTTATGTGTGCTACACGAGAGCAAAGCTTTTTGTATCTCGTGCTGTTGAGTCCCTCACTACGCTCAGGATTCTAAATTTGATTCACTCGCTACGCTCGTAAATCAATCATAGAATCCTTCGCTTGCTCGGGACTTAAAATCAGCACTCGAAACAAAAAACAACTTTGCTCTCTTGTTGCACAAATAACTATTTACGTTCTCTCTCAGCCGCTTCTTTTATTAGTATTACCTCTTCACAAAAAGTTGCCACTCTATTTCACGCGGTCTCGCTCCTGACCATGGCTGATATTATTGCCGTTAGGGTGATGTTATTGCCGCCAATTGCTGCAATAAGATCAAGCCGCTGAAAATCCCAGACTTGGCATTCCTCTAATATATGTGCCACAGTATCTTCCATGCAGCCTGTGCAGTGATGGCACACGGACGTGGCTTCTCGTTTTATACGATGCAGATACTTCCCAAAACATCCGTGTGCTGATGGTATCTGCGTCATTCGGTAGCTGAGGGTACCGTGCTGTCTACACTGCTCTAACACCTAATTAAGTACCTGATTCTTTCAATTTACTTAAACTCTATAATACAAAACCAGTTCCAGTTTACCCAATACAGAACAATGACATTTCCCATTGAACTTGAAACAACCAATCCAATTCAAGGTTTCCAACCCGAAAACCGAACCTCACACACTCGGAAAACACAGCTAGTATCCAATACTACTCGAGATGACATAAAATAAATATATTAGAACAATAGAGGCTTGGCATAATGCCACGCTTCCCTTGCCTGCCAAACGACAGAGGTTATTGGCAGTTGAAACAAATCGTGAATGCATATAAAAAACGTGTCTATACCTTGTGTTCAATCAATGTCATTTATTTTCAAGTACATAGCTGATTTTGGCGCTAAAAATAATTTTGCTGTGACGGGGCTGTGCCAGTTTGACTGATGGAGGTAGATTTCTGCGTTATGGTTAGGTCTATCCCCTAAGCAAAGAGCTGAGATATTTACATAGAGGCGCATTTCTTATGGGCCCTCTGAAGACAAACTTTCTGTGACCCAAATTGCCGCTTGGCGGCGTGGCAGTCGTGCTGTAACAGCTGTCTCTACGAGAGCAAGAGAGACGAACGTTCCTTCTGTGTATCTTAACTACGAGAGCAAGAGAAACGGAGAACGACGCCAGCGCTGCCAACGGCGCCAACTACAAACTAAACTTGGAATGTAAGTGTAAGTGTATGTAAGTCTCCACTTGGAATCGGCACACGAAATCCTTAAGAACTGCGCTTCTATTTACATCTGTACCTATTCATTGCCCTAAGATATTCTGAATAATTGGTAGTTATCTTTTTGAAGAAGCGCTTTCCGCACTGGGAATAAATCCTGTTGGTATCGCAGAGATAACAAATCAAACAACTTACGTATGTAGGTACACTAACTTACAAAAATTCAATCACCGTTGATTGAACTTGACCTGTATCTTTATAGGTACAGGGACCACCTAAATCCGAAATAGCATCAGTAAATTAAACAGTTATCCTTCGTCAATCAAATCGACATCAATTGTCGCATTGCTAAAGGGCGAGAAGTTGCCTTAACTACTTTTTACTTATTTAGTTCTCCCCTACACTTTCCAAAAGCGTATAGGGAGATTTGGTATAGTATAGAGTACAATCAAACAAGTCAGCGCTGGACCCGTTTGAAAAAAAATCCCTTGTCTCGCTCATAGAGTCGAGGCACACTAGAAACTGGTTTTGTATACGAGGGTCAATGTGTGTTTAAAGTAGCACTGGAAGCGACGATGTCTTGCTAAGCGATTCTCGCCCTTATGGTGGTCTAGCGGGAAGTTGTTCGACTGTACGTGCCAAATTTTAGCTGTTTACCCCCAGTTGTGTTGTGCGTCGTCTGCTAATTAATCAGCAACGGAAGAGTTTTATATAGGTACATTGATGATCATTACACAAACATGCAGCGTTATGTACGTAATCGGAGTATTTTATAAATCTTTAGTAAGCCTATTATATCGTACTTAGAAGCCAGCGAAACCTTTAAGCTACGATAAAATACTTTAACAAGATTATATACGCGCTTACAACTTAAAACCTACCTTCAATTAAAATGAAGTTCGTAAGTAATTTCGAATGGCATTTCTAGGTGAAACTTGATGTTCACCATCCATTTTTTTTGTCCGCATAGGCATAATGTAAAATTTCAGCGCTCTAGTGCTTAGATTTGCCGCGAAAAACCGCGGACGGACAGACAGACATGGCGATTCTATAAAGGTTCCTTGTAGTTTACTACGGAACCATATTCTCGTGAAGAAAGCAATGAGCGAAAGCTTAGGTAAATTCATCATCATCAGCCCTTTATACTGTCCTACTGCTGGGCACAGGCCACTCCTCACTATGAGAAGGGTAAGGCCATATTCCACCACGCTGGCCAAGTGCGGGTTGGCAGACTTCACATATCTTTCGAGAACATTATGGAGAACTCTCAGACATTCTGGTTTCCTCACGATGTTTTACTTCACCGATTAGCAAGCGATAATTAACAATTTAATACGCACTTAACTCCGAAAAGTCATTGGTGCGCGCCGTGGATTCGAACCCGAGACCCTCTGCGTAGCAGTCTGTCGGTCTCACCACTCAGCTATCGCTGCTGCTTAAGTAAATAAAGAAACCGATTTAATAGAAATTGAAACGCAAAAACATTTGAACGACATTTAACTTGTATTAGAATGCATTTCATTCTAACAATTGTATTTTATATCGGGACTTCTATTTTGGGAGAAATATACACGAGTATGACAGCTTGCTACAGAGATTGCTTGGCGGTACTCCATTGAAAACAATGACCAGATAAATCCACCAGTTCGAAGGGGTTTCTTCCTACTTTGTTAGGACCGGACACATCAAAGACATCATCATCTCCGACTAAAGACTGCTGATCATGACTGTGCGTTGTGATATGACAATAAATTACTTTGATTTGATTTTAAATAGGCCTCCCCTATGGCCATCATAAAAGAGTCTCCGCGTAACAATCTTAATGTATAAAACCCTTGCGTTACTGACTGACTGACAGACAGGCTACAGCCGAAACTACGCGGCGCAAAAAGCTGAAATTTAGCATGTATGTTCCTTGGGGATCGTAGGGGTGCAGTAAGACGGGATTTCCCGAAATTCGCACGGGATCGGGCAAAACGGGAAATTCGAAAATATGTGCGTGCGAAGCCGCTGGCGTCGACTAGTACATGAATATGAACGCAGCACTAGCCACCATTTGAGACATGTTGTCGGCGTGACGTCGTTGCGAGCACTGCGGATCCGGCAGCTCGTAGCTAGATACGCGGAGGACCGTGGACAAGCCGTACCCACTTGCAGGTTGATACCGTATCTGATACGTTACGTGCTACACTGCTAAGTGAGTACCCAGCTAAAGACATCATGATCCCAGAATAAAGACTTCTATTGCTGGACGTGATTGTGCGTTGTGATATGACAATAAATTACTTTGATTTGATTTTAAATAGGCTTCCCCTATGGCCATCATAAAAGAGTCGCCGCGTAACAATTGGGTATAGAAACTTGGCTCACTTTCATAACGTTATTAATTTAATAGAGTTTGTAACTCTTATAAATGCAATTAGGGAATGGAGGCTACGGTAGCCTAGTGGAGATACCAACAGACTGCCATGCAGAGGGTATAGGATTCAAACTTGAACTCACGATGCGCAGTATGCGCACCACTGACATTTCGAAGTTATGTGCGAATTAAATTGTTCATTATAGCTTGCTCCGTTCCCCAAAAAATGCGTTCCCATCTGGCTGTCATGAAGATCTCTTAAAAGCACGTCTCGGAAAAACGTCTACAATCGCTCACAATAAAATTAAATGTACGTTGTTAAAACAAGAACGATGTATTCTAACAATGTAAATTGAATATAGTAGTTATTATACACATTAATGAATGACGTGTTCGTCTGAGCATCTCAAAGAATTCATTGTCAACGTGTTTTAAAAGATTCGCACGTACTCAAAGATATATTAAAACTATAGATGCGTTGCCCGCACACTGAAATGGCAAACTGAAATGAAGGCAATTGCCGCCATTCCGTTTAGTTACACGCAAACCTGTGTTGTGATAGTACGCTCCGTAACAATAATTTGTAAGAATTAAAAAAAAAATGTCTCTCTCTAACAATAGGTGCTCCCTATAGTAGTATGTATTTACTTTCTCTTTCTTTATTCATACAAAATCTTATTTGGTATTTATAGCCGTTTTTCAGAGCCGCACTGTGGGAGTGTGGCGCGTCTATATTATTATACGTCATTTCACGTTATACTAGATGGGCATTTCCCAAACAAGTGGTCGCGACCCACTGCTGGGTGAGCACTCCTCCCCTTTATGCCTTTGTCATCCCATTTATGTCCCTTTTTTGTAAAAAAAACAGCCAAGATGTGGGTCTCAAGATTGTAATTTTTTTTAATGTGTCAGCGCTCAAACAATTTTGGGAACCGCTGCACTAGATTATGCGTGTTCTACATTACTACTTACGTGAATTTTGTAATTACACCCTTATGTAATAATAGCCTAGTGTAGACAGATACCAACAAACTGCCATGCGGAGGGTATCGGGTTCGACACCACGACGCACACCATTGACATATCGAACTTTATTATTATCACTTGCCCCGTGCCTCGGAGAACACTAAGCCATCGGTCTCGTCTGTCATGAGACACTTTGCCAGTCGCTATAGGGAGACGGTTTCCTTCAATATTCCGACACTGATCTTAACCATGGAATATCGCAAAGTCTTCGGATGTTGAAGTCTGACGGTAGTGGCTCTGTAGAGAAGCAAAATATTCTATCAAATCTTATTCTAAGTATCAAATTTAACTTCAAGGCGAAAATCTTCGATTTAACCTGGATCAAGCTATGACGATGGTGGTGTAGGTATTTAGAGAAAAGTATCACACCTCTTCGGCCCTCCCCAAACTCAACCTATATAATTGTAAATGGGACGTCCCGCAGGCAGTAAGGTTTCTGACGAGAATAAAGACAAAGGTCCGTGAGCTCATGCCCCAATCTTGTCCACAAATGTTCAACCCGCAAGTTTCTTCTTTGCCTATACTGTCCTGCACTATTTTCCAAAAGAAATCCAGCCCCTACTTTCATTTAAGCCCTGTTCTTCTTCCTTGTATTTTTCAAATACACTCTGCCTACAAATCCATAAGACAGTAGGTTCAATTAAAAATCTTAAAAACTTTCCGAAATTCTAATTCTGTATCTGTTGTTACATACAATTTGGCTCTTTACCGTAAAAATAATACATACATACATAGACTTACGCCTGTTTCCCGGAGGGGTAGGCAGAGACTACGGAACGCCATTGCCACGATCCAGACATAACTCTCTTGCTTCATTCACTGCCATCAGATTCCCCATAAGTACATGATCTTCTGTTCAGAGTACATCTAACCTGTCCTGTTTTTAGGATGTCTCCAATCTGCAGGCCGATTCAGAATGTCACGACAAGTAATCGTACGATATGTCAAATTATTGTCCTCGTCTTTTAGTCGCCTATCAGAGATATTTTGAACAAATATTCATTGAATTCGGTTTATTTATTAATTTACTTCATACTGAATGCATAAAATTGATTGGCAATGCGATAGTTTTGACAAAAAATGAGGTAGCCCGTTTGACAATTAACGGAATCGAATGTCAAATGAGATATCGAACGATTCTGAATCGCCCCCCTGGTCAGAGAACGTCCGCCTAGGTCCTCCCCTACGTCCTGTCCCATTCACACTTGCCTTGTATATCTGCTTGGTCAATCTTTCGTCATCCATCCTCTCCATGTGTCCAAACCACCTTAGCATAACTTTCTCGATGCTTGTCACTACCTACATCTTCTTTTACCTCACAACACTCTCTTTTCACACAATTCTTTACTCTGTCAGTAAAAGACACACCACACATACTTCTCGTATGTAAAAATAAGGGGAAGAATTTTAAATTCTCCAAAAATGTTTCGACCAAATCAAACCACCACTTCTGGTTCATACAAGTCCACCTTTTATTCAACACAGTGTGCCGAATACATTCTATATTCATTACGTAATCTACCGCGATTCGCAGAAATAAAACGCGTTGACCTTGTGACCTTTTTGGTGACCTTGACCTCGTCGAGACCCGAGCCACATGAAAACCGTGCGTGCGAGTGTTTTGGCAGTTCAGACGTTATATTTATAACTTTCACTTTATTATACAGCTTTATGAATTGTTCAAGCTATTATGGTTTTATATTTTTAGCCAGGCTGAGCAATATTTATCCTTTATTACTTTACCTACTCGATATAAAGGAGTTACTCAGTACCTACGGTTGACGCAATAAAAAGTCAAAAACGATACCGTATCATCGCTACGTTGCGATTCGAAAGCAGGACAAACAAACAAAGATCCTTTTGCATTCATAATCATCATCTTAGCGTTATCCCAGTTTCAATCTGAGTCCGCTTACTAGTCTAACCGGATTTGGCTGAATATTAGCTTTTCCACGTAGCGACTGCCTGTCTAATCTCTGCAACCTGAAAGGATAGCGATATTCCATGATTTAGACTAGTGTCAGTTGATTAAGAAGGTACTGACGCCCTGCAACGACTGTCAATGACAATCTTCATGACAACCGGGACCGACGGCTTAACGTGCTCTCCGAGGCACGGGACAAGCGATAATTAATAATTCAATACGCACGTAACTCCGAAAAGTCAGTGGTGCGCGCCGTGGCATCGAACCCGATACCCTCTGCATGGCAGTCTGTTGGTATCTCCACTCGGCTATCGCTGCCTTACTAGTATCAGAAGAAGAAAGGATAATAAGAACCAATATTACTTTTGCATTCATAATATTAGTTCTTATTATACCCAGTTCAACCTTTTATCGTATTTTGCTGACACATCACTGTTACTTCTCTCGCACAATTCAGATGGTAACTCACTTATTACATTCATGAGACATGTCTCTGTCCCGCACCGATCGCACTTGAAACGCTAGTCTTCCGTAATCAATGGTCTTCCATAAGTCCAACTATAATAACATGTTGGCATGAGAACCATTTTTGGATAAAACTGAAACTGAGTTTTCTCCGAAGGTGTTTACCTTCGGAGAAAACTCAGTTTCATACCTCTCCAAATAGTATAATTTTTCTTTGCCACCGTAAACTTGCAGTGTATATTTTCTTTTTTTATATTTCATCTTATGAGATAAAATAACAGTTGAGAGATAATTTGCAAATACACAAATTATTAAGATAGCAATAGCAAGAAAATATAAATCCAAAAAATTAAAACAAGCAATTTAGAGATAAATTTTAAAGTAGGTACCCATCGAACTTCATACATGTAAATCTGATCAAATGCAGGTGATTCTGATAGTAGGTATCTAAAACAAACCTCGATATCTGTGCCAAACTCGCTGTGGAATTATTGTGTAAACATACAGTGGAATCATTTTAGAAACAGGTAACCAACGAACACGAAACGAACTACTAGCATAACTTTATATTTGTTGATGGTTTTTGCTTACTTTAATGTTTTGTAATCAATAAAAGTAAGTAATTAAAGTTAATGTAATCTGCGTTGATTGTTAGTTACGCGTCTAATCGAATATCGTTGCTACATCAGTTATTTATTTTCATTTTATTTCGAAACAGTATAAATCGATTTTAGTTAAGTATAGACTAACTAGAGGACGCGGACGCCCGCAGCTACGCCTGCATTTTTTTTAAATTTAACTGTTTCTGCCCGATCCCGTGGGAATTTCAGGAAATCCCTTCTTAGTGCACCCCTACGGTCCCCAAGAAACATACATGCAAAATTTCAGCTTCCTGCGCCCAATAGTTTCGGCTGTAGCGTGTCTGACAGTCAGTCAGTAATGCAAGGATTTTATATATTACTAGAGGACGCCAGCAGCTGCGCATGCACATTTTTTTTAATTTATCTGTTTTGACCGATCCCGTCGGTATTTCGGGAAATCCCTTTTTAGTGCACCTCTATGGTCCCCAAGGAACATACATGCCAAATTTCAGCTTCCTGCGCCCAATAATTTTAGCTGTATCGTGTCTGTCAGTCAGTCAGTAACGCAAGGAT